>CM052352.1:23133859-23162118 GCA_028551395.1 Casuarina glauca | reverse complement strand
TTCAGATAAGTCCACATTGATTAATCTATCGAAGGTAAATAATGATGTTGAAGCAGGGCGGGACCAAAGATTCAGCGTTCGCAAATTCCCCAAACTTAGAAGCTTTGGGGGCATTTCCACCAAATAACGGCAAGAACCCATGTTTATCTCCACTAGATCTGGAAATGAATTTGAAATCTCGATATCACAATTTCCAGAAGTCTGTCCAACACAATATATAACCAGAGAAGTTGACCCATTCTCGAATATCTTTCTTCTTACACATGGTGCAGACTTATTCTTTTGTTCCACCGCACGAGAGAAGCCATCATTTGTAACGATCAAAACCTTCAGTTTTTTCATCTTTTTCAGAAACTCGAGTAATAGGTAATTCTCTAACCGAAAATGTAGAACTAAAACCTCAACTTCAGATGGTTGAATAATATGCTCACTCGAAGAGAGCTCTCCATCTGGGAAAAAAAAAGAATCAATATGAGCTGACAAGATACCAAATACAAGCATATAAGTCAAAACATGTGTAAGGAAGTATATAGGTCAAAACATGTGTAAGGATGTATGGGTGTGTTTGAGATTGAGAAAGATAAACCCACCAATTGTGATAGACAAGCTGTGCGCTTTCATACACAGCGACTCCTCTTCTGACCGCCAATCAAGAGATTTGTCTTCACTTATGGTCAAAATTAGTCTTTCCCGTTGTCCTATAGGCCCTTGGTTGCTCTGATGAGCAGCTAGCTCTCTAAGAAGATTATGTTGCTCGACAAAGTATTTACTGTAGTCCCCGCCACATTCATCTATTCTGGTAAATGAGCAAAATGTTACATGCATTGAAGAGATTCAAATTCTTCAATCTTCATATACAAAAATTTAAGTTCTGTGAATACGCATCCAGATGGGGGTAAAATAGGTAAAAGAAGTCAATCTATGAATGTGTCTAGGATCATTAAACTCAATCTACAAGACAAGCTACAAAAATGTAAATAACAGTGGCAATTCTCCATTAATTCTAGCAGTTCTAGCTTTCATTCTTTCTAATTTCTAGTAATTAGCTTTCCACATGGAGATCTATAGGCTAGTATAAAAAGTGGCGCTTTGTCAATCAACTGATCACGTAAGGTATGATAAATTGTCATGAATAAGTGTTTATTAAGCAGAAAGACAAAAATATTTTGGGTCTGTACACAGTGGTCACAACATAATACGTGTAGCAACTAGCAATGAAGTCACGTAGAGACCAACCTATAACAGAATTACATTATACAGATATAGTGATAGCATACCTGGGGATATGGGCCAGATTATGGGAGCTGATCTGATTTAGGATGTGGGCCAGATTATGGGAGCTGATCTGATTTAGGATGGAAATGGCTTGAGCGCTACCTAGTTTGTATAATACTGCCCATATCTTAATGAGGACAACGACAGGGATCCGTTGGCCTACGGTAAACAAAACTAGGTCCAGGAAACACTTCATGGCTTTATCATCCAAGCAACGAAGGATCTCCTGGGAACGCTTAAGCAGCTCTCCACAAGAATCAAGAACTAAATGACCAGCAGGTCGATCCATTACCCAACTTTTCCAGGCCTCTGAAGGCTTCCCACGAAATGATCGTCCAATCTCTTCAAGGGCTAGAGGGTAGCCCCCACAGTCCCTCAGTACCTATAACGCAAGTGATTCAAATAAATCAATTATTGTTTGGGGTTGAAGCGGTATTATTGGCTCCAGTTCAATTGATCTAAACCGCGTTACTTGTTTCCCAAATGGAAACATGGTTTGTAGAAACCCAAAAAGTAAGATTAGAGAGAATATGAAATAAATTCAAACATATATGTGCTATAGGCTGCTAATTACCTTTTTAATACACTCTTCTGGAATCAAATGACCTTCATCTTTTAGCATAGCTGAGTGGTGCAGAAGTTTCATTGCATGTTCATCATCTAATGGTGGTAAGGTATGTACAGAATTATATTCTCCAATTGTAGTTACCGAAGTCACCAAGATATGGTAATCTCGGATATTAAACTTAAATTTCCTGACAAGGTGGTCTGACGTAGGCCAAACATTATCCATGATCAATAATATAGGCCTTCCTATTTTTTCAAGCAATAACCGCACTTGGTAGATTGCTTGTTCATCACTTTGAAACTCAGGAGCCGAACGACCCAGATGCTCACATAGATCACGTGCAATGCTTATAATCTCTGGAGCTGGCGAGACCGTGATGAAGAAAATATTCTCCTTAAATACATCTGTCCAAATACAAAGTAGTTAGAAAGCTGTCACCAAAAGCACACTTCAAGTCTGATAACATCTTTTAAATGGGACAGATATGATGGCTAAAGCATAAGCAAGTAAACCCAAATTCTTAAACAATGCCATCAATTATATATGTCAAAACTGCATTTTTTCTATTCTTTTATTTTGCTGCTCTTCCATGGCAACAACTCCAGTTTACCCTACCTTTCAAAAGCACTAAAATGACTACAGTAAATAAAATAAATGAACCAAAATTTTTGATGGCGTACTACTGATTTTCTATTCGAAACCTCAGCGTGAATACAATCCCATTCATTCTAGTTCAGGTCAAAAAAATAACATTCTAACTGATTTTCTTTTATCAACGTCCTATGATTTACAGAATTTACGTTCATATATAAGAATTGGCGATTAACTACCTTTGATTCGCGGATCATGGCCAAACCTTATCGCCAGTGTGGTCTTCCCCCATCCTCCAGGACCAGTTAACACTAGCGGCGAGACCTTCTCATCTAGCAGTCGCTTCTTCACCTCCTCCAAGGGCTCACCCGACCCAATAATAAATTCAGGGAGTAGAGGGACCGCGCAAGAGAGTCCAACATTCCTCGCGCCCAAATTTTGAGCTTGATGCAGTGCTTGCACCCTGGTTTGCAGAGCGTTCATGCTGGTTTGCATATTGGTGATCCTGGTCCACATGTCGATTTGCATACCGATCACAATGGTTTGCAGAGCGTTCACCAAGGTTTGCATATCGATTTGCACACCGTTCACCGTGGTTTCCACGCTCTGCACACCGGTTTGCATATCGTTCAGACTGGTTTGCAGACTGTTCACACTCGTTTGCACACCGTTCACCGTGGTTTCCACGCCCTGCACACGGGTTTGCATATCGTTCAGACTGGTTTGCAGACTGTTCACACTCGTTTGCACACCGTTTACACTGGTTTGGAGAGCCTCCAAGAATTGCAAACCCTGCGATCCATTATTCTCGACCAAATCCACCTTGGCTTTGATAACGTTGGAGACGGCCAAATCCTCCAACCCGATCCTTCCCATATATAGTGGAATATAATTCTGAAGGAATTTCCGAATGGCCTCTTCTAACTTGCGGAGCTCGTCCTTGAGTTCGGATGTCTTGCACTGGTTCAATCCACATCCAAAGATTCTCGAGCTGTTCAAGCACTCGTTGACAAGGTTCTTGCCATCATTCATTTTTCGGATCAAGGCCTCTGTTTCCTCTGTTGGGAGACCCACTGTGTTGCTTAACTGCATTATCTGTTCAACCATTGGCGCCCAGCGATTTAGTTCGGAATTTAGGCCTTCGAGTCGTGATTTCGACATACGGCCTTTCCCTAACACATCCTTAACTATTCCATACAACTCTGAAAATGCCACTCCCAGAGTAGCCCCTCCAACCAATTCTAATGCCATTACTATGCTTCACAAAAAAAACCCAAGAGCTCCAATACGGAAGAGGAAAAGAGACCCAAGATTTTGTGCTCAATCCTTTTTAGCCAAGAAAACAACTACTCTCAACCAATCTATGCTTCAAACCCTCCCAAATTTTTTTTGCTCCCTTTTCTTTTTTAGCGCTGATGAGGGTAGCAAAAGAACAACAAAAGTAGAGAATCAGAGGAAAAGAAAAGCTCTTGTATCCGCTATCTATGAAATCTAAGAAAGTAAGGGAACACTCTGGTCGCGCATGACAAAGATATAAACCAACTTATATCCTCAGATCTAACATCTTCTCAGTTTCTGGTGCTGATGAGAAAGTGTAGCTGCAAATATAATTAAATTAGCACAGCAGATTATTTAGATTCAAGGGTTGAACAACATACAAAGGCAGAACAAAATTAAATACAAGTTTACAAGGAAAACAAGATGCCATACTTATATGAGCTAACCGATCCCTACCTCATAGTTCTACAGAACGGATAAGAGCATCCTTGAATCCTTCACCATCTTCATATGCAATGCTCTGCCCCCACCCGGATCTCAGAAGTCAGAAACAGAACTGAAGTCCTTGCCAGTGTGAACTTTACTAAGGCCAGTTGATCCCAAGATATCTGCTTTTAAGTTACTAGATGTCTTCAGCTTACAAAGGAACCAGTTTCTCGCCTCAGCCACGCGTTTCGGTACAGTACCCAATTTCTAACCCGTTTCCGCGTCGGGACGAGGAAATTGCGAGGAAGTTTCTCTCTTTTCTTGGGTCTTCGTTTCTCCGACGGTGGACCCTCCCGTTTGCCGCTTTTGGAGCATCATTTGAGCTGCTTTTGAACCCTCCTTGAATCCTTCACCATCTTCATACGCAATGCTCCCCACGCGCATCTCGGAAGTCAGAAACAGAACTGAAGTCCTTCTTGCCCGTGTGAACTTTACTAAAGCCAGTTGATCCCAAGATATCTGCTTTTAAGTTACTAGATGTCTTCAGCTTACAAAGGAACCAGTTTCTCGCCTCAGCCACGCGTTTCGGTACAGCACCCAATTTCTAACCCGTTTCCGCGTCGGGACGAGGAAATTGCGAGGAAGTTTCTCTCTTTTCTTGGGTCTTCGTTTCTCCGACGGTGGACCCTCCCGTTTGCCGCTTTTGGAGCATCATTTGAGCTGCTTTTGGACCCTCCTTGAATCCTTCACCATCTTCATACGCAATGCCCCCCACGCGCATCTCAGTAGTCAGAAACAGAACTGAATCCTTCTTGCCTGTGTGAACTTTATTAAAGCCAGTTGATCCCAAGATATCTACTCTTAAGTCACAAGATGTCTTCAGCTTACAAAAGAACCAGTTTTCTCGCCTCAGCCACGCGTTTCGGTACAGTACCCACTTTCTAACCTGTTTCCGCGTCAGAACGAGAAAATTGCGAGTAAGTTTCTCTTCTTTCTCCGTCGGTGGACCCTACCGTTTGCTGCTTTTGGAGCATCATTTGAGTTGCTAAATAGATTTTTCGCTATATTCCCGGGATAGAAAAGTTCCAAACGTTTCAAGTTGTAACTTTCTAAGAAAGTACCGCACAACGAGCCATGAAGGCACAAAGGCGTTCTGTTATGGGAAACGTGTGTTTGGAATGTAAATTTGTGAGGGAAGGGGGACGGCTTGGCGCTCGTGGCGAGCCCCAATTGTAAGATTTAATTAATCTCTAATGTAATTGTAAATCCCAATTCTACATAATCAAATCTAAAATATTAAATAAACATTACAAAAATAAAATTAAAAGAAAAAAAAAAATTGTATTTCAATGTCTTTACAAAGATCCACAAATGTAGAATTTAATCTTTAGATTAGGCTTCAGAAGGTTCGATGAGAGAACTTAAGGGATAACGACTTATAAAGATGAAACTTCTTATAATTCTAATGCTCTGAATAGTATGCTTAAATACTATAAGTTAAATGATAAGACATATCCCTAATCTTATGTGCTACCTAATTAGACCCACTCATCCACTCATCACATTCTTATTTAGTTAATCACTGCTCATACCAACTAATCCATATTCTTTAAATTAAATCCACGTGTTTCACTTTATTATATCAACATTGATATAACCCCACCTTATGGTAAGGTTAACAAAAATAGCAGGGTAAGGTTACAAGCAAACGGGACGAGCGGCAGGGGATCTTTAGCAAAACCTTGTAACCGTTCTGTCTCATCTCCATGAATACATGCTCTATTTAATCAAAACGTTTCCCATCCAAGATAGCTAAAAAGAACCGTCATCAACCTTGTTCTCAAGACTTCGTCTTGAACCCCAAATCGGCTAATTGATCCTTTAACCGTGCACATAACGGTAAGGTATTGGAGCTGACACGGGTAATGGCTGACTCAAAGTAAAGGAATACTGGATAGAGATTTCAACCAGTGCTTCTAGTGTCATGCAGCAACAATTTGCCTACGTCCACCTCATAATTGACGAGAGACTTGTGGAGTTGCAGACGCGGGTCAACACGTTGAAGGAGGAACCCCGAAGAGAGAAGGGAGAGTCTTTGAACTTGAGCAAAGGGAAGGGAGTCTCATCGTCCGATGTACCTGGAGGGAATACAGGAACTACAGTACCCAAGGGATTAAAGTTTGAGTTTCCCCGCTTGCTGGCGGAGAAGACTCCACTGGATGGGTGTGCCTAGCCATGTAGTTCTTTAAACTAAACCAAGTGACTTGAGGTTGACAAGGTTCCCATAGCCGCTTGGTACCTGGAAGGTGAAGTCCACATTCGGTATCAAATGCTCCGGAAGCAAATTGCAACCGGCAACTTGAAATGAGAGGAGCTAACTGACGCTCTGTTTGAAAGGTACAGTCCTTAAAAGGCCAAGTTAAAAAGAGTTGGAAGAAGCTGATGTCCATGCCAGGGAAGCCGACAGTCCTCAAAAAACTTCTGCACGCCAAAGTTAATGGAAAGGCACACCAAAGGCCTCTATTTTAACTGCGATGAGCACTACGTGCCAGGAAACTGTTGCAAGCGTTTGTTTTTGGTATTGGAGAAAATCACAATACTAATCCTTGATCCATCAATACTTGGGGTTTTTCGGTAGAGATGCTCTTCCTTTTCTGAAGCTCTTGTTATCTCGAAAAGTACGAAGTCCGACTTGAACCAAGGCCTCGTAGAGACGATCAGTGAAGTTTTTGCACATGTTTTCACCTCTAAAACTTAGGAAGATATCATGATCCCAACAAGCTTCGGAAGGCGTTGAGGGACAGAGTTGCTGTTGAATGGCTTATGGATTAGAAAGGAGCTAGGGAGTGCGCAGTTAAGAGTGGGGAAGAGAAGAGGAAGGCTTCTCGCCTCTTCAGTGTGTTGCAGAACTATGCCACGTAGGCGCCACAGGATACCAATAGGTCCATGAGCTTAAGGGGTGGCAGTTACTGATGTAAATCACTCAATGCCAAAAACGGTTACACTGGGTCAGGCAAACGACGAGCACAACGGGAATGGCCGACCAAGCGGAAGCGTGGCCATACGAATGTCCTATGCCTAAAAAATTCCAATATCCTCTTAGAGGGTCTTTTGTTATGGGCCAATGATTGAGAACGAGTAGCTGGTTTGTTAACAGGCTGATCCGTGAGGAACAGCTCTGCGAACTTCTTCTTCTTAGCTATTTTGGACACAACAATCTCTTCGAGAGAGATTAACCTCCAAACTCAAGAGCCTTAGTTGAGGAAAGTTTTTTGATGCCTTCATTCATACATTCCCTCATACATATATCGTGCACTTCCAGCTACCTACTGATGTTGAGTGTCCATAGACTGTTTACTCAACTACAAAAGACTGACACACCCACGCCTAAACCTCATTGAGTATTCTAGACGATTACATAAAATACCAGGTTCTCCCATGCCCTGCCTGATTCTCTGCCTCTAACCATTTCCTGCAACTTCACGTTATCTCTAGCAGGTAACGTGATTAATACTCAAAACACAGACACAGTATTTCGTCTCTCACTGCACGCTTGCCTTCCCTGCATCTGACAATGGCCCATAACATTACCTCCCTTCCTAAAGATTGACCTCGTCCTCGAGGTCCAACCAAGGAAAACGAAGCTCCATCTCTTGCTTATTTTCCCAAGTAGCATTAGCAGGGGAAAGACCTTGCCAATGCACTAATATCTCAGGGACTTTTTTGCGAATTCTTTCTTCAAGGATAGCCCGAGGCTGTGCAGTGAGTACCCCTTCAGATTCTGTCACAGCAGGGAGGTCTTGACCGACCAGTCCTTCATTACCAATAAACTTCTTAAGCTTAGACACATGGAACACATTATGAATTCGTGCTCCCTCTGGCAATTTGAGTCGGTATGCTACAGGCCCCAGCTTCTCCAATATTTCGTAGGGACCATAATATCTGGCAGCAAGCTTATGGCTCTTCCTCAGTGCCACAGTAGTCTGTCTGTAAGGCTGTAACCTCAGCAGGACCCGGTCCCCTACTTCAAACTGAACCTCCCTCCGTCCCTTATCTTGCAACTGCTTCATCCTATGTTGTGCTCCAACTAATTGGGTGCGTAGGTCCTTGAGAATCTCATCCCTATGCCTCAACTCCATATCCACAGCTTCAACCTTTGCTCTGCCGCTGACATAAGTCAATAAGGTGGGTGGAGTTCTACCATACACCACCTCGTATGGGGTCTTTTTTGTAGCACTTTGTATACTGGTGTTGTAACACCATGCTGCCCATGGCAACCATTTTCCCCACTCTCTAGGCCGATCAGATGTAAAACACCTTAAATACACCTCAAGGATACGGTTGACCACCTCGGTTTGCCCATCTGTTTGTGGATGGTAAGAAGATGAAAACCTAAATTGTACTCCTTGCAACTTGAATAATTCTCCCCAGCAGTGACTGGTGAACACTGCTCCTCTATCACAAACAACACTAGTTGGCATACCATAGAGCTTAAATACTTCTTCAAAGAAAACTTGTGCTACTTGATAACTCTATTTTATATAGAGTTATTTTGTTTCTTTTAAGTTATTTTGTTTCTTTCATGAATGTTATTTTATGATTTTTTCTTTAATTATTTATATATATTTAACTTTTGTTGTTTTCTTCAGCAAAATCCAAAACAAAAGAAAAAATTGAAGAAAAGGAAGAAAAACGGAAGGAAAAGAGGAAAGAGAAGAAAAGGTGAACAGGAACGTGAGGCTTTTATCTAAGGACAGAAGAGAGAGAAAAGGGGTAGAGCAGAGAGGGAGGAAAACCAGAGCAAAACCGAGAAGAAAAGAGTCGTGCGACGGCCGGCTGATTTTCTCAGAGTGTCAGAATTCAGAGACTTGTCTAAAGATCCAAGGTGTTTGGAACGTGCGAACGCCGTCCAGCTCCTTTCTTTTGTCAAGACTTGAACAACATCACAGTGTTGTGTTTTTCTGGCAAAGAAGCAGTGTTTTCCGGCCTGATCTGAGGCCATTTCTGCTAGCAGGAACAATATTCAACGATCTATAGAGATTTCTGGTAAATTTGTAGCTGCATTGAGGTGTTTTGTGTGGTGATTTCCGGGGAAACAAAGTGGAAGCCGTGTGGAGGTTTTGCCCGATCTACACTGAAGGACAACGAATCTGCACAATCTGTTGGCAGATCGGTACTCCTGACATCTTCTCTGAAGATTCTGGAGATTTTGGTTCAGACGGACGGCGGCTGACGGCGGCGGACAGTGGCCGACGGTGGTGAACGGTGGCCGGCGGTGACGGCTGACGTGTTTTCTTTCCCTAATATTTTTAGATGCTTTTTCAGTATTTATATTATTTATAAACAGCTCATTAAAGGAAAAGGAACGTGGTGACAGCATTATTATTTTTCCAATTTGAGATGTTTTGTTTATTTAAGAGTATGGTTGTTATTTATTTTAATATTATGAGCTAATTTTCTATTGTTAGAGCTAAGATGTAACCTAATTAGGTTGATATGAATTTTTTGATTGACATGTGATGCAAGACATTATATTCATGTGAGTTATATGTTGAATTATTCAATGTGTTGTAGTGATTAATCATCACTTAACTATTATGATGTGCATATTTGAGTTCGAACGACGATAATATGCAAATGCTTCTCACATCATATAACCATAAATGACATGTGGATAGACATATACCACATTATTTATGTGGCTTTAAAGAAATATTCATAGCTCTTAATGCACTTAGTTTGTTTAATTCATACATAGAGATATAATGAATTAATGAACTAGGCAGTTTCACTATATCTAGACATAGGATAGTGAATAAATCAGGAAATTTCGTCATCACATGAATATTATTGTTCTTGCAAGCATACAATCATTGAATTTCATATCAATTAATTATGGTGAAATCAATAGCTCTAACATCTTTGTTATATTGAATCAACTTGCTTTAAATTGATAATTCTCGTTTAATATTCTGTTACAATATTTTTAAACTTGATCATTTGCTAGATAAAGTGTAGAACCAATTCATCGTCAATAATTAGTCAATTTATTCACATTAATCTCTGTGGGACGATAATCATTCTCATCATTATATTACTTGTTCAACATATACATTTGTATGTTAAAATTTTACTGAACAAGTTTTTGGCGCCGTTGCCGGGGATTAATTGTTTATTGTTGATTAATATTTACACCGAATTGATTCTAATTTTAATCTAGCTTTTATTTCCATTGTTATTGTCCTTATATCATTCTTTTCTTGCAGGGAGAAAAGAATTTTGTTCTTAAGGTACTTTTGTTCTAGAGAGTGTAGATATGTATGATCCGTAATCGAGGAGGACAACTTCTTGATCTTGATCCAGAAATTGAGCGCACTCTTAGAAGGCAACGAAAGCAGTTAAGAGAACAAAGAAGTGAAGTTGAAAGAATGGAGGACAATAATGATACACATAAACTTCTGAAGGATTATGCTGCACCAACAGTTCAGGGTGCTGCATCAAGCATCACGAGGCCTACTATTCAAGCAAATAATTTTGAAATCAAACCATCACTCATTCAGATGCTTCAGAATTTAGCACAATTTAGTGGGTTGCCAAATGATGACCCTAATGCCCACATAGAAGCTTTTCTCGAAATTTGTGACATGGTCAAATATAATGGAGTCACAGAAGATGCAGTCAAGCTAAGATTATTCCCATTTTCTCTTAGAGACAAAGCTAAAATTTGGCTTTCTTCTCTTCCTGCAGGATCTATCAAGACATGGGATGACTTAGCTCAGAAATTCCTAGGTAAGTACTTTCCTCCCGCAAAGTCGGCTAAAATGCGTAACGATATCTCTAATTTTGTGCAGATGGACAATGAATCGCTTTGTGAAGCATGGGAAAGGTTTAAAGATCTTCTGAGGAGATGCCCGCATCACGGGGTACCCATATGGTTACAAGTACAAACCTTTTATAATGGGGCTAATGCAAATCTTCGTGTTATGTTAGATGCAGCTGCAGGAGGTGCATTACATAACAAAACACCAGAAGATGCGTTTGAGCTTGTGGAGGAAATGGAAACCAACAGTTATCAGTGGCCTACTGATAGGCTACCAGGAAGGAAAGTTAGTGGAGTTCTTGAAGTGGATACATTTACTGCAATGAATGTGCAGTTTGAGAAACTTAACAAAAAATTAGACAATTTAAGTAGTCCAGTTATGAGGGTGCAGAGTGTAAGATGTGATTATTGTGGTGGAGGACATATAAGTACAGAATGTCAGTCATCATCAACTCAAAGCAGTGAAGATGCTAATTTTGTTGGAAGCTCAAGCAGACCACAGAATAATCCATATTCCAACACTTACAATGTAGGATGGCGAAATCACCCAAATTTTTCATGGAGCAGTCCAAGTGCAACAAGGGCACCACCAGGATTCAAACAACCAGAAGTAGTGAAGCCTAGTATGGAGGACATGATTACTAAGATGTACACCAACATGCAAAATCAAGAAACAAGATTTGAATCAAGATTCCAAAATCAAGACGCTTCCATTAGAAATTTGGAGATGCAAATGGGGCAATTAGCAAACATGTTTTCAGAGAGACAACAAGGTGCTTTACCTAGCAATACAGAAAAGAATCCTAGAGAAGATGCAAAAGCAATAACCTTGAGAAGTGGAAAGCAAATGCGAGTGGCTGAAGTGGAGAAGGAAACTACTATGGAAAAGAATGAGGATGTCAACAAACAACCTGAGATAGCAACCAAGAGAACATTATTTCCTGATAATCCTCCACCATATAAACCTCCAATCCCATTTCCCCAGAGGCTGCAACAACATAAGATGGACAAGCAGTTTTCCAAATTCCTTGATGTATTCAAGAAACTGCATATCAATATTCCGTTTGCCGATGCATTAGCTCAAATGCCCAGTTATGCCAAGTTTCTTAAGGAAATATTAAAGAACAAACGGAAGTTAGAAGAATATGAAACAGTAAATCTTACTAAGGAATGCTCAACCATCCTACAAAACAAGCTTCCTCCAAAATTGAAAGATCCAGGGAGTTTCACAATCCCATGCACTATTGGAGAGTCTCACTTTGAAAAGGCACTGTGTGATTTAGGAGCGAGCATCAATTTAATGCCTTTCTCTGTTTATAGTAAATTGGGATTAGGTGAAGTAAAAGGAACCACAGTGTCCTTACAATTGGCTGACCGATCAATTAAGTATCCGAGGGGCATTGTAGAAGATGTGTTGGTGAAAGTGGATAAATTCATCTTCCCTGCAGATTTTATTGTTTTGGACATGGAGGAAGATTTTGAGGTACCACTCATCTTGGGTAGACCTTTTCTGGCAACAGGAAGAGCATTGATTGATGTACAACAAGGAAAGCTGATTTTAAGAGTTCAAGATGATTCAGTTACCTTCAATGTTTTTACAGCCATGAAATATCCCTATGATGATAGTTATTGTTTTAGAGTTGAGACAATTGATACAATTGTGAATAAAATCTTTCAGGAAGAAGTATTCAAGGATCCACTAGAAGCATGTTTGATCAAGTCAAGGGAGAAGGAAATTGAAAGTGAAGAGATAAAGATGCAAATAAATTTCATGGATGCACTGCCACCATGTTCACAGAAAAAGGTATTAAAGTTTGAGGAGTTGGAAAAACAAGTAACAAAGCCTAAGCAATCAATTGAAGAACCTCCAACTCTTGAACTTAAACCTTTACCTGCTCATTTGAAATATGCTTATCTGGATACAACCACTAAGTTACCAGTAATTATTTCATCCTCATTAACAGAATTGAGGGAAGAGAAATTACTTAGGGTGTTGAAAGAATATAAAGGAGCAATTGGGTGGAAGATAGCCGATATTAAGGGAATTAGCCCCTCAATATGCATGCATAAGATCTTAATGGAAGAGCATCACAAGACTGTTGTTCAACCCCAGAGGCGCTTGAACCCAAAAATGCAAGATGTGGTAAAAGCTGAGGTAATCAAATTATTAGATGCAAGTATCATCTATCCTATCTCAGACAGTTGTTGGGTAAGTCCTGTGCAAGTTGTACCCAAGAAAGGAGGTATGACTGTTCTGAAAAATGACAATAATGAGTTAATTCCAACTAGAACAGTTACTGGATGGCGGGTGTGCATGGATTATAGAAAATTAAATGATGCCACGAGAAAAGATCATTTTCCTTTACCATTCATTGATCAAATGTTGGAAAGACTTGCAGGACATGAATTCTATTGTTTTCTAGATGGGTATTCAGGGTATAATCAGATTCATATTGCACCAGAGGATCAAGAGAAAACTACTTTCACTTGTCCTTATGGTACTTTCGCTTTTAGAAGAATGCCTTTTGGCCTTTGTAATGCATCAGCAACTTTCCAAAGATGCATGATGGCTATTTTCTCTGATATGATAGAGAAATTCATTGAGATTTTCATGGATGATTTTTCTGTGTTTGGTACATCATTTGATCATTGTTTGTATAATTTGGCATTGGTCTTACAAAGGTGTGAGGAAACGAACCTGGTGCTGAATTGGGAGAAATGTCACTTCATGGTACAGGAAGGAATAGTGCTTGGACATAGAATATCCAAAGAAGGATTAGAGGTTGATAAAGCCAAAGTAGAGGCTATTGCAAAATTGCCCCCACCAACATCAGTAAAGCTTGTCAGAGGATTTCTAGGGCATGCAGGGTTTTACAGGAGGTTCATAAAAGATTTTTCAAAGATTGCAAGACCTCTTTCATGTTTGTTAGAAAAAGATGCCAAATTTAACTTTTCTGATGAATGCTTGCAAGCTTTTAACACTTTAAAGGAGAAGTTAATATCAGCACCAATCATGGCTGCACCAGAATGGGAATTGCCCTTTGAGCTGATGTGTGATGCAAGTGATTTTGCTGTGGGAGCTGTGTTAGGACAACGAAAGAATAAAGTTTTTCAAACCATCTACTATGCCAGTAGAACTTTATCAGGTGCACAATTGAATTATTCGACTACAGAAAAAGAACTTTTGGCAGTAGTATTTGCTTTTGATAAATTTTGTTCTTATCTGATTGGCTCCAAAGTTATAGTATATTCTGATCACTCTGCTTTGAAGCACCTCCTTGAAAAGAAAGAATCAAAGCCAAGATTAATTAGATGGATCCTATTGTTGCAAGAGTTTGACTTGGAGATCAAGGATAAGAAGGGGATTGAAAATTTAGTTGCAGATCATCTGTCTAGAATCCCAAATTTGCAAGAAGAAGAGCAACCAATCTTGGAAGAGTTCCCTGATGAGCAGATTTTTGCCTTTCAATCGATAAAACCTCCTTGGTACGCTGATTTTGTAAATTATTTGGTAGCCAATATTCTTCCCCCTGTATTGTCATATCAACAAAAGAAAAAGTTCTTTTCTGATGTTAAACATTATTTTTGGGAAGAACCATTTTTGTTCAAAGTGTGTGCAGATCGAGTGATAAGAAGATGTATTCCGGAAGAAGAGACGGCCAATATCATTCATCATTGTCATGATCGAGAAGCCGGTGGCCATTTTGGTGCAACTAGAACTGCTGCTAAAATTCTACAATCTGGTTTTTATTGGCCTACACTTTTTAAAGATGCATATTCTTATGTCTCTACATGTGAGCAATGTCAGAAAGCTGGGAATATTTCTAGAAAATGTGAAATGCCTCTGAACAATATTATTGTGTGTGAATTATTTGATGTTTGGGGTATTGATTTCATGGGACCTTTTACACCATCTCATGGAAACATTTACATATTGGTGGCTGTTGAATATGTGTCCAAATGGGTAGAAGCTGTAGCATTACCAACTAATAATGCTACAGTTGTGGTCAAATTTTTAAAGAAAAATATTTTTACCCGATTTGGCACTCCCAGGGCCATCATAAGTGATAGAGGGACACATTTCTGCAACACACAATTTGAAGCACTTCTGAGTAAGTATGGGGTCACTCATAAGATTGCAACTCCTTATCACCCACAGACTAGTGGTCAAGTAGAAATATCAAATAGGGAAATCAAGAGAATCTTGGAGAAAACTGTGAATGTTGCTAGGAAAGATTGGTCAATAAAATTAGATGATGCACTTTAGGCCTACAGAACAGCATTTAAAACACCCATTGGGATGTCTCCTTTCAGGCTCGTGTTTGGGAAAGCATGTCATTTGCCTGTAGAACTAAAGCACAAAGCATATTGGGCATTAAAATTTTTAAATTTTGACATGCAGCATGCAGGAGATAACAGATTGTTACAGATGAATGAATTAGAGGAGTTGCGCAATGAGGCATATGAAAATGCCACCATCTACAAAGAGAAGACAAAAAGATGGCATGACAAATACATATCAAGGAGAGAGTTTTGGGTGGGACAAAAAGTATTACTTTATAACTCTCGTCTTAAATTGTTTCCAGGAAAATTGCGGTCACGATGGTCTGGCCCTTTCACAGTCACCCAAGTGATGCCCTATGGAGCGGTTGAAGTTTCTCATGACACCCAGGGCACATTTACAGTGAATGGTCAACGGCTGAAGCCCTACTTTGATGGAGTCAAGGTACAAGATACCACCATTAATCTCCATCCGCATTGAGAACATTCAAGAGAGTTTGGCTGACAACTATAAAGCCAGCGCTTCTTGGGAGGCAACCCAAGTATTTTGTTAATCTCAGGGGAGTTTTCTTTATTCCTAACCTATTATTATTGTTGTAATTTCTTATAACATTGAGGACAATGTTTCATTCAAGCTTGGGGGTAGGAGTATACTATTTTGTGAGTTGTGCAAAAAAAAATTAAAAAATTAAAAAAAATAAAAAATAAAAATAAAAATAAAAATAAAAATAAAAATAATAATAAAAATAATAATAATAAAATAAAATAAAATTATTTTGATAGTAATGTTTATGTGGAGTGTATTAGAAGTGTTTCTGTTATGTTGAAAATGTTATTATGTTTGAATTTTAATTTTTGTGATGAACCACGATCAACATGATTGGATCCTTTATTGTTCAAACTTGGTGATTCTTAGAGAGATGTAGATTTTGTTCAAACTTGCAATTGTGATATGATGTAAGTGTGATTCTAATTATGTTGATTCATTTATTGAGCACTAAAAGTCTGCATTTTCTTGAAATTGTGTGTATCTTTAGAGAACATTCATGTGAAGTGTGTGATTTTCTTGGATCTCATCCGGATCTTAGAATTTGCTTGATTTCCTCTTGAGGCGAAATCCTAGGTTGCATCTGACTAAGAAAATGATTTAGGCCATTTTTTGGATCGATTGGGCCTTTCAAGCTAGCCTTGTTTACTTATCCCCAGTTACCCCGCTGAGCCTTGTTCTTATCCCTATTTTGTTGAAAGACACCCATATATATATATATATTTCTTAGCCTTTTTTTTCAATTTGTCTTATTGTCCTATTCCCATGAACATATTAACTTCTCATGTATATAATTTGATTTGATCATAAGAGAAGTTGAGGAGAAGGATGTAGTATGGGAAGAAATTGATTAGAATGATTGTGTGTGGCACAATTTGTTGTTTACGTAAATGTTGATGCAAAAAAAAAAAAAAAAAAAAAAGAAGAAGAAGAAGAAGAGATTCAGCATTTTTTGCTAGATTCAAGTCATATCAGTCTTCAAATGATTGACGTGGCTATGTTTAAATAATGTTGTATTGCAATAGTGTTGTACACATGATTGCGACTTTTGTGTATAGTGTCAATGTATGATTGAACAGGAAAGAATAAGAATAAGTGGTGGTAGAAAAATGAAGTAAAAAGGTAAAGAGGGATGAGATCTTAGAAAGTAATGTGTTCATGGGTTATTTGAGCCTAAATGACTTCCATCTTACCGTTAACCCAGCCTTACATTACACGCTTATGAAAGTCCTATTGATTCTTAGTTAGATGATTGACCTACATTAGTGGAGAGAGGAATGAAAGGCAAACCTATGAGATTCAATTAAAGATTTTGAGAGGTTGCATATTAATGTGGATCTATTTGGAGTACATGCAATTGAAAAAAAATGCAGATTTACACACACACACGTGATTAACATAGTTAAGAGTTAACTTACATTATAAACCAATTGCACTGTTTGGATAAAAGTTATATTTTTCTTTGAATCGTTAAGTTGAGTAATCATCGGAGAGTATCATGCAAGGATTGGTTGTTTGTATGTGTTGTTTAGTTCTTTTGCTCGAGGACGAGCAAAATGTCAAGTTTGGGGTGTTGATAACTCTATTTTATATAGAGTTATTTTGTTTCTTTTAAGTTATTTTGTTTCTTTCATGAGTGTTATTTTATGATTTTTTCTTTAATTATTTATATATATTTAACTTTTGTTGTTTTCTTCAACAAAATCCAAAACAAAAGAAAAAATTGAAGAAAAGGAAGAAAAACGGAAGGAAAAGAGGAAAGAGAAGAAAAGGTGAACAGGAACGTGAGGCTTTTATCTAAGGACAGAAGAGAGAGAAAAGGGGTAGAGCAGAGAGGGAGGAAAACCAGAGCAAAACCGAGAAGAAAAGAGTCGTGCGACGGCCGGCTGATTTTCTCAGAGTGTCAGAATTCAGAGACTTGTCTAAAGATCCAAGGTGTTTGGAACGTGCGAACGCCGTCCAGCTCCTTTCTTTTGTCAAGACTTGAACAACATCACAGTGTTGTGTTTTTCTGGCAAAGAAGCAGTGTTTTCCGGCCTGATCTGAGGCCATTTCTGCTAGCAGGAACAATATTCAACGATCTATAGAGATTTCTGGTAAATTTGTAGCTGCATTGAGGTGTTTTGTGTGGTGATTTCCGGGGAAACAAAGTGGAAGCCGTGTGGAGGTTTTGCCCGATCTACACTGAAGGACAACGAATCTGCACAATCTGTTGGCAGATCGGTACTCCTGACATCTTCTCTGAAGATTCTGGAGATTTTGGTTCAGACGGACGGCGGCTGACGGCGGCGGACAGTGGCCGACGGTGGTGAACGGTGGCCGGCGGTGACGGCTGACGTGTTTTCTTTCCCTAATATTTTTAGATGCTTTTTCAGTATTTATATTATTTATAAACAGCTCATTAAAGGAAAAGGAACGTGGTGACAGCATTATTATTTTTCCAATTTGAGATGTTTTGTTTATTTAAGAGTATGGTTGTTATTTATTTTAATATTATGAGCTAATTTTCTATTGTTAGAGCTAAGATGTAACCTAATTAGGTTGATATGAATTTTTTGATTGACATGTGATGCAAGACATTATATTCATGTGAGTTATATGTTGAATTATTCAATGTGTTGTAGTGATTAATCATCACTTAACTATTATGATGTGCATATTTGAGTTCGAACGACGATAATATGCAAATGCTTCTCACATCATATAACCATAAATGACATGTGGATAGACATATACCACATTATTTATGTGGCTTTAAAGAAATATTCATAGCTCTTAATGCACTTAGTTTGTTTAATTCATACATAGAGATATAATGAATTAATGAACTAGGCAGTTTCACTATATCTAGACATAGGATAGTGAATAAATCAGGAAATTTCGTCATCACATGAATATTATTGTTCTTGCAAGCATACAATCATTGAATTTCATATCAATTAATTATGGTGAAATCAATAGCTCTAACATCTTTGTTATATTGAATCAACTTGCTTTAAATTGATAATTCTCGTTTAATATTCTGTTACAATATTTTTAAACTTGATCATTTGCTAGATAAAGTGTAGAACCAATTCATCGTCAATAATTAGTCAATTTATTCACATTAATCTCTGTGGGACGATAATCATTCTCATCATTATATTACTTGTTCAACATATACATTTGTATGTTAAAATTTTACTGAACACTACTGTTTGGGTTGTGTAGGGGTGAGTTATGGGTATGAAATGGGCAAATTTAGATAGTCTATCAACCATTACAAAGATTGAAGTCTTACCCTTAGAGGGAGGGAGACCATCAATGAAATCCATTGATATGTCACTCCAAACTTCTGTGAAAAGGGCTTTGCCAAGGCTTTTATTTTCTAGATCCTTCTGCACTCTTAATCAATATGTCTCTCTCCTCCCTCTTTATTTTCTCGATCCTTGTGCACTCTCTGCTATTATGTCTTTCTCCTCCCTCTTTCTTCCTTATTTCCTCTCTCCACTAGCTATCTATCACGGTAGGTTATAGCAAAATGAAAATCCGAAACTTTCCCTGGGAGGATTTCACGCTGGACCGGCCGGTTACACGTTCTGTCTTCCTGCAGAAACGTATCAACGTGGTTGTTTTCTATGTGTCATTTAGTTTCATAGAAACTAAGGGTGTCAGAAGTCGTGCGATGAATCGCTCTCATGCGATTAGTGTAGCCTCATTGCTTAAAGAAGCTATTTTGTATAACTCACAACGCCAACATTGCATGGGCGAACTAAAAGATATAGTGGTGTATTTCCACTTTGTTTATGAAAAGGTAGCATAGGTAATGCTGGCGACAATTCATGTACCATCCTCAGTGCAATTGGCATATTGCTTCACTAAACCACTGCCTAATTATAACTTTCTAAATCTGCGTGTCAAATTAGGGCTTAAGGGAAAATGTTAGGGAGAAAGATTTTGACCACGCTGGCTAAGTTGGCAAGGTTAGGATTAGTCAAATGCAAAGGTTCAATGGAAATATCTTGGATTGAAGGAGAAAAGAGGCCACAACTACAACGGATAGGGACATGGCACGAGCCCGATCTACTCCCAAAGACCCATCGTGCAGAACGCAACCAAAGAAAACAAGAGCCCATAGAAAAGGCATGCCTACCTGTCCTACGAGTTAAATACATGCACGCCATAGCAACACTCTAACAAACCAAGGATTAACTATTAGCCCAATACTAACACGATACGGCAAAATAGGGTTTGAGTATGGATTAGCTTGCAAAACAGAGCTGATAATGCAGAGACTAATACAAGCCAAGCATGATATGCATTACATGGTTTTTGAACAGCACTCAATAGCTTTTGTAATTATAAACCACAATTTCTCTTATTGAATCTTGGTTTTCATTTCCTTCGCCTCAACAGTTTGAAACCCCTCTTCATGCTTAGCAAATGCTTCCGCAAAAGTTTCGGTTTTTCTTGGACATCTAAGGGGTCCATAGGATAAAATATTAGGAGAACAGTCCAAGATATATTTTCTCGGCAACATTTCCATGATCTCCACAAGTTTGTTAGGGAACCACCTTGAGGATGCATAGCTTTTGGAGAAAACTACAACATAGAACCTTGATCCAGAAATTGCCTTAGGCAGCTTGGTCTTCCCTCTTCAACAACTCGGTGATGTACTCATCCATATGAGTTATCTCGTTGGAACACCTGTATCAAATTACCTCTTCAAGGTAAGAAGATTATCAACATCTCATTTTAGATAATTTACACATTTGCAATACCTCTGTGATATAACCAACCACCTTAAGGGATCATTTGAATCATCCTCTTAGTCTACGTTTTTCCTTTTTCTTTTTCGGGTTCATTTTAATATTTACATTTGAACAGCTAATCCTTTCATACATCTAATAGACCAATTACCAAACCATGGCTGCATGTTTTGACTGGCAGAATGTTTAACGGCATGTTTTTGCGCACACATCCTCAAATCAATGCCACCAAGTCTGACCAAGTGGATAAGCTTTCGAAGATATTTTATCCAAAAAGATGGATATTTTTGGGTCCCAAAGTCGTACAACGAAAAGCAAGTAAAGCAAGAAAATATCTAACTACTTCTTTAAATAAGTCCAGATCCCAGTCAGATCCCTTCGTAGCTCAATTATCGAAGGAAAAGTTGGTAGCAAAATTGATAGGAGAAAATGGAGTCCTGTGGAAGACCCAACCGGAGTGACGTCCATTTGTCGGCAGAGGAAGAGGCGAGGCTGGAGGTGAAGGCAAGAGACTACTTCGATCAATCAGCTCCCAAGCGCCACACCAAGCCTCAGCGCAGCGAGTATGCTTCACAATCTGTTGACGATGTCTCCAACAACGTTATTCCCGTTGTTAATCTCAACACTTTTATCCTTGTGTTTTTAAATGCAGAAGCTGATCTATAATGGTAGAGAAGTAAGAGAGGAATTTGTGTTGACGGAGTATTACAAGGATTCTCTTCTCTTAAATGGGTGGGGTACGAAACACAAAAGCATTATGACCCATGTCTAATTACTGACTTTTTACTTGTGTTTTGGTCCCCAAAAGACAAGAGAAAGTGAAATTTATGCCCAACCGATTGTCCTCGAGTTGACCTATAAAGTGGGTGTTGTCTCCCAAGCAAAACGGCAACGTTTACGGGCTTTACCTTGACTTTGAGTGTTGGAGCTGAACTTTCGCTTTGACTGGTTCGACCGGCCGCTGCCCTTCTTCCCGTTGGTTCCATTGAGGCCTTGGCTCGAAACGCCGACGTTTTTCAGCTTCTCCTTAAGACTCTCAACCTCCATCTCCCTCGACTTCACCTCCCTCTTCCGGTCCGCGACCGCCGCCTCGTACGGCGCCACCACCTCCCTCACCGCCACGCCCCCACTCACCCTCTTACACCGTGAACCACGCGCCCCGCCTCCACCGCCCTTATTATCCTCCTCCTAAACCTCTCCCTCAATACCCCGAGCTTCCTCAGCTCCGCCACCACCGCCACGTCAGCCACCCTCATCTTCTCCGGGTCCCACGGGCAATGCGCTTCTTGGAGGCCCACGTAGGCTCTTTTCATCGCCAATACGGCGTCGAACACCTCGCTCATCAGCCTCTCCATCTCCACCACCCTCTCTACTCTCACCTCCTCCTTCGTTCCCAACCAAGCCTTGTACCTTTCCTTTTCCTCTTCCTCCTCCTCTTCGCCTTCTTCTTCTTCTTCTTCTTCTTCTTCTTCTTCTTCTTCTTGTTCTCTTTCGTCTTCGCGATCGTCGGACTCGTACTCTTCATCCTCGTCTCCGGCTCGATTCTCGCCGGAATAGTGCCTGCCGGCGGCAAGCGGGTGTAGCAAGCACGAGGCTGCGACTCGTTGGATCAGATCCGAGAAATTCGATACTTTGCTCGCCATTTCACCTTGGGTGACGAATCCAAAAAACAAAAATTAGCAACGAAGATTAGATAAGCTCAGGCAGTGGCCCAGTGCGCTGACTATTACATCATCTCCACTGCGATAGTACCCCACCCATTTAAGATAACAAGCCAAGAGATGGGAAAAGTACGTCTAATTAATGAAGCCCATTCAATCTTAGTGGTATCTCTAACCTCCTGGTTTGATCGGAGCGCAGATGGAGTCCTTATTGCTTATCCGGATCTCTGCGGGACGGATCGGAATGGAGAATGGCGTCCGCCGATTGGCCTTCTCTTCCCAGATGGTCACCGGGAAATTTCAGTCCGAGCGTCAATATAAGGAACTCCGTTCAGCAGTGGATGACCTAGGAAGTGAAAGAAACTTCTGCTTGCAAAGCCGTGCCCGAGTATGGTCCTCACTGTCTGACTACGAGCAAGTGGGATTACGAGTGAGAAGATCGGGAATTATTCAAATATTTCTCGGTGGTGGAAAAGCGTAGACTCGCCAACATTTACTGTACACGTGTGGTAAAAAGAGCTTCACGTTTGCCATGATGTTTCTGGCAGACAGACATGCGGTTTTGATGGCCAGCGTGTAGCTGTACAAGCTGAACGTGCGGCTAGGGTTGGAATCTGAGTTTGACTCTACTGCATCTCACGGGGGTCGTCCTCGATGTTTTAATTTCTGGAATTTGGTACCCTTTTTATTTATTTTTCTTGGATCAGTTATGCCACGTACTTTGCTGAGCTAGGAACCAAGAATAGCAAGGCCTTTTGCTTTCTTTGTTTATACGTATTTTGCCAAACACAAGTAAAGTCTTGCCATGTAATGGTCCAATTGTGATTTCTTAAAACTAATCTGAGAAAAATTCCAGTAGGTTTGGAATTAAAGCCCACCTAATCTAGAATTCTAGTTGGTCAGGAGAAACGGCAAATTTTTACCTATTACCACGTAATTGACTTCCTGCGGTTCCTCAAAGCTAGTCGAACCCAGAATTCTTGTAAGCTAGTTTGGATCTCCTTTTATAATCGTTTTCCGTCTCTAAAATCATATACAATGGTTTTTCCAAAGGTTTAATAATGAGGCTAACACAAAACGGCATTAAAAGACAAGATAGAGGACGGTTGTAGGAATGTCCCTAAAGCCTACAAATGGTTCTAAGTATGTTCTACAAGTAAAACAACGTTGTTCTAATCACTAATTATTACAAAAACCTATGAAATCTAGGAAAGCAAGGGAACACTCTGGTCGCGTATGAGAAAGATATAAACCAACTTATATCCTCAGATCTAGCATCCTCTCAGTTTCTAGTGCCGATGAGAAAGTGTAGCTGCAAATATAATTAAATTAGCACAACAGATTATTTAGAATCAAGGGTTGAACAACATACAAAGACAGAACAAAATTAAATACAAGTTTACAAGGAAAACAAGATGCCATACTTATATGAGCTAACCGATCCCTACCTCATAGTTCTACAGAACGGATAAGAGCCTCCTTGAATCCTTCACCATCTTCATATGCAATGCTCTGCCCCCACGCGGATCTCAGAAGTCAGAAACAGAACTGAAGTCCTTCTTGCCCGTGTCAACTTTACTAAAGCCAGTTGATCCCAAGATATCTGCTTTTAAGTTACTAGATGTCTTCAGCTTATAAAGGAACCAGTTTCTCGCCTCAGCCACGCGTTTCGGTACAGTACCCAATTTCTAACCCGTTTGCACGTCGGGACGAGGAAATTGCGAGGAAGTTTCTCTCTTTTCTTGGGTCTTCGTTTCTCCGACGGTGGACCCTCCCGTTCGCTGCTTTTGGAGCATCATTTGAGTTGCTAAATAGATTTTTCACCATATTCCTGGGATAGAAAAGTTCCAAACATTCCAACTTGTAACTTTCTCAGCAAGTACCACACAACGAGCCATGACCTGGTCTACTTCTTGTTATGTTATGTTCTCAGCAAGTACCACACAACGAGCCATGACCTGGTCTACTTCTTGTTATGTTATGTTATGTTATGTTATGTTTTCCGTAAGGTCTGTACAGCAGGGTAAGGTTATAAGCGAAAGGGACGAGCGGGCAGAGGGGTTCTTTTGCAAAACCTTGTAACCCGTTCTGTGAGGAGTTCTCATCCCATTGAATACATGCTCTGTTTAATCAAAACGTTTCCCATCCAAGATAGCTAACAAGAACCGTCATCAACCTTCTTCTCAAGACTTCGTCTTGAACCCCAAATCGGTTAATTGATCCTTTAACCGTGCACATAACAGTAAGGTATTGGAGCTGACACCGGTAATGGCTGACTCAAAGCAAGGAATACTGGGTTAAGATTTCAACCAGTGCTTCTAGTGTCATGCAGCAACAATTTGCCTACGTGCACCTCAGAATTGACGAGAGACTTGCAGACGCAGGTCAACACGTTGAAGGAGGAACCCCGAAGAGAGAAGGGAGAGTCTTTGAACTCGAGCAAAGGGAAGGGAGTCTCACCGTCCGACGTACCCGGAGGGAATGCAAGAACTACAGTACCCAAGGGATTAAAGTTTGAGTTTCCCCGCCTTGCTAGCGGAGAAGACTCCACTGGATGGGTGTGCCAGCCATGTAGTTCTTTAAACTATACCAAGTGACTGAGGTTGACAAGGTTCCCATAGCCGCTTGGAAGGTGAAGTCCACATTTGGTATCAAATGCTCCGGAAGCAAATTGCAACCGGCAACTTGAAATGACAGGAGCTTCTGTTTGAAAGGTACAGTCCTTAAAGGCCAAGTTAAAAAGAGTTGGGAGAAGCTGATGTCCATGCCAGGGAAGCCAACAGTCCTCCTCCTCAAAGAAACCTTCTGCAGGCCAAACTTAATGGACAGGCGCACCAAAGGCCTCTGTTTTAACTGCGATGAGCGCCGCGTGACAGGACACTGTTGCAAGAGTTTGTTTTTGGTATTGGAGAAAATCATAGTACTAATCCTTGATCCATGATTACTGGGTAGTTCGGTAGAGGTGGTCTTACTTTTTTGAAGCTCTTGTTATCTCGGAAAGTACGAAGTCCGACTTGAATTATCCGGATCTCTGCGGGACGGATCGGAATGGAGAATGGCGTCCGCCGATTGGCCTTCTCTTCCCAGATGGTCACCGGGAAATTTCAGTCCGGGCGTCAATATAAGGAACTCCGTTCAGCAGTGGATGACCTAGGAAGTGAAAGAAACTTCTGCTTGGAAAGCCGTGCCCGAGTATGGTCCTCACTGTCTGACTACGAGCAAGTGGGATTACGAGTGAGAAGATCGGGAATTATTCAAATATTTCTCGGTGGTGGAAAAGCGTAGACTCGCCAACATTGACTGTACACGTGTGGTAAAAATAGCTTTACGTTTGCCATGATGTTTCTGGCAGCGGTTTTGATGGCCAGCGTGTAGCTGTAGAAGCTGAACGTGCGGCTAGGGTTGGAATCTGAGTTTGACTCTAGTGCATCTCACGGGGGTCGTCCTTGATGTTTTAATTTCTGGAATTTGGTAGCCTTTTTATTTACTTTTCTTGGATCAGTTATGCCACGTACTTTGCTGAGCTAAGGAACCAAGAATAGCAAGGCCTTTTGCTTTCTTTATTTATACGTATTTTGCCAAACACAAGTAAGGTCTTGCCATGTAATGGTCCAATTGTGATTTCTTAAAGCTAATCTGAGAAAAATTGTAGTAGGTTTGGAATTAAAGCCCACCTAATCCAGAATTCTAGTTGGTCAGGAGAAACGGCAAATTTTCACCTATTACCACGTAATTGACTTCCTGCGGTTCCTTAAAGCTAGTCGGACCCAGAATTATTGTAAAGCTAGTTTGGATCTCCTTTTATAATCGTTTTCCGTCTCTAAAATCATATACAATGGTTTTTCCAAAGGTTTAATAATGAGGCTAACACAAAACGGCATTAAAAGACAAGATAGAGGACGGTTGTAGGAATGTCCCTAAAGCCTACAAATGGTTCTAAGTATGTTCTACAAGTAAAACAACGTTGTTCTAATCACTAATTATTACAAAAACCTAACACTTCTCACCTAACAAAGCTATGGATTTAGTCCACGGTGATCTCAAGGAATTTCAAAGGTTCTAATTTTCCCTATTAAAGCCACTAATTGAAAAATGCCAACTTCCCCCCACTTACTAAAGTCGCTTTGTGAGAAATGCCAACTTCCCACCTATTATCACATGGATTGACTTCTTGTCGTTACTCAAAGTAAATTGGACCCATAATTCTTTAGGAAATAGGAGAGGATCTCAACAAACACCAAAAATTTAATGCCGTAGGAACCTTTGGAGAAAACCACAATACAAATCCTTGATCCACGAATTGGCTTGGGTGGTTTAGTGGAGATGGTCTTCCCTTTTCGAATTCCTTGTTGTCTTGGAAAGTACCAAAACTGCCTAGAACGAAGGCCTTACAGAGATGACACAACCGTAATTATGTCATAGAGACCCATTATTTATAATTCCACTATTAGATTAGAATGCAAAATATAGTTGATAAAACTGAGACTAATCCATCTCAAGTGTCATCTGCATTAAATGGGTTCTGAATGTCACTCAATAGCCTTTTGTAATTTATTTATTTATTTATTTTTAAAGCAGTCGCTAAGAAATAGAAAAACCTAATAAAATATAGTTAATACAGGATTAAAGTATTAATAATTTGAGGTAAGACTATTTTCAATAATCAAAATTAAATAATATGACAAATCGCAAGGACAAATTAATAGACTAAAGCAAATTTGGTTGAGGCATTTGGTTAAGACATGTTGCTAGTCGTATGTGCTCTGTGCTTGTCTAGAACCTATGAGAGGCAAAGTTGTAGTTTTGGCTTTTCCCCTTTTAGTTGTCTGCTTTTGGAGAAAGAAGATACCGAGAAAGGCATGTAGCTTTGCTGCTAATTTTGCATGCTGCAAAAATCTTTGCAATACCAGGATGATGTTGAAGAACTTTTGTTTGGCTTCTTTAGGGGAGCATTCTTTTGACACACACTCTTCACTTCTGTACCCTCCTGCAACATCTATCTGTTTCTTTTTCTTCTTCTTCTTCTTCTTCTTTTCCTATGAATATATTTCTAAGTTAGTGTAAGTCTTGATGTAACCAACAATTTAGTAACCCTTCTTGTCCGTAATTTTTTGTTTTTTGGTTTTAATTCGTTCCCGCCTGTGGAAGAAATCAAAAGACTCCTAAATAAGCAAGTACTTCGCTAACTGTCAGTGATAGCTGTTGTTTGTAAAATAAAATGTAGACTTTGCATATTACAGAGCATCTTCTCATTTTTCATGAAGAAAGTTTAGAGTTCTTGGTTAATCCCTACGAAGCCTCTGTGAAGGAGCCTCTTGCCGGTAGATATATTTACCGGTATATATTGCTTTGGTGTGAAAAAGGTAAATAAATACTCTTGGGATTCAAGCATTTCCCCAGCTAAGAGAAACAGTTCAGGGGAAACGAAAAGAGTTTGAATTATAATATGATAAACTAATGAAGATAGTTAAGTACATCAATGCTTTAATGTATAGCAGTAGACAAAAAAAAAGATTCAACAAGTACTCAGATACAGGAAAAGAAACGAAAGTCTTGCTCCCTTGGATATGATACTTTTCATCGGAATCTCATTGCAGAATCTCCTGTCAAGGACCTAGCCCCCACAAAATGCCTCTATCCGTCTATCCCTTCAACACTTCCAAGCTACATCATGATATCCATGTTGAGTCATCAAATTCTACTCAACTTCATTCTCTTATCAGAAGGAAAGAAAAGGAAGGGTGGACGACAATCTTAATCCAATTCAGGTTGAATTGCAACCACATTTACCTGTAGATTGGTCAGTTTCTTCTTGACAGGGTCCCATAACTCAGCCCATTCTTCCTCACAAGTCACAATGTTCAACCGCTAAAGATCATAAATTGATGGCGTAAGATGCTTGGCAAGCCGTTCAAGTTGTGCCGAAGTACGGCCGAAGTACGGCCAAATTACGGCACCCGTTCAAGTTGAGCTGTGCCAAAGTACGGCACCCGTTCAAGTTGAGCTGTTCCAAAGTAGGGCACATACCACCCATGTCTTCTGCCAACTGAATAAGGTGCTCGGA